>BSBK01000562.1:670000-675000 GCA_027943335.1 Chamaecyparis obtusa
TTCTTCTCCCTCTTCTTCTACTTCTTCTTTTTTTTCTTCTTCTTGTCCTTCTTGTCCTTCATCTGCTCCTTCTCCTTCTCCTTCTTCTCCTTCTCCTATTTCTTCTTCTTCTCCTGCTTCTTCTTCTTCTTCTTCTTCTTCTTCTCCTTCTTCAACTTCTTCTTCTCCTTCTCCTCCTCCTCCTTCTTCTTCTTCTTCTTATTTTTTGTTTTTCTTATTCTTTTTCTTCTTCTCCTTCTCCTTCTTCTTCTTCTTCTTCTCCTTCTTATTCTTCTCCTTCTTCTTCTTCTTCTTCTTCTTCTTCTTCTCCTCCTCCTCCTCCTCCTCCTCCTCCTCCTCCTCCTCCTCCTTCTTCTCCTTCTCCTTCTTCTTTTTCTGCTTCTCCTCCTCCTCCTCCTCCTCCTTCTCCTTCTCCTTCTTCTTTTTCTGCTTCTCCTCCTCCTCCTTCTTCTTCTCCTTCTCCTCCTCCTAATTCTTCATCTTCTATTTCTTCTCCTCCTCCTCCTTCTTCTTCAGCTTCTCCTTCTTCAGCTTCTTCTCCTTCTCCTTCTCCTTCTTCTTCTTCAGCTTCTTCCCCTTCTCCTTCTTCTCCTTCTTCTCCTTCTTCTTCTTCTTCTCCTCCTCCTCCTTCTTCTTCTTCTACTTCTTCTACTTCTTCTGCTTCTTCTTCTCCTTCTCTTTCTTCTTCTTCTTCGTCTTCTCCTTCTGCTACTTCTACTTCTTCTACTTCTTCTTCTCCTCCTCCTCCTCCTCCTTCTTCTTCTTCTTCTACTTCTGCTTCTTCTCCTTCTCCTTCTCCTTCTTCTTCTTTAGGTTCTTCTCCTTCTGCTTCTCCTTCTTCTTCTTCTATTTCTCATCCTTCTTCTTCTTCTTCTTCTTATTTTTCTCCTTCTCCTTCTTATTCTTCTTCTTCTGTTAGGAATGAATGCTCAATGTTTGGCTGCCATTCTGTAATAGTTATTGTTGCATTCATGACTATGATTGTCATTTATGTAAACACAGTGATTTAGAAGAGACTTGTAGAGAAGTAGACAGAGTTTGGATTAGCGCACGTGGGTTATTGTAGTTGGAGCTATGTGATGCTTAGGATATATTCCTTCATGTGTTATATGTCTATGGTTAAGAGCATAGACACTAATTTATTTATTCATGGAAGTTATGAGCACTTTTGTGGAAGTAGTATGCAGGCAGTGTTCTTGAGTAGTGGATTGTGGGAATCAGATGATATCTCATAATTGGGATGGAATCTATTTTTGCATAGTTGAAGGGAAGTTGAAGACACATTGATAGTGTAGTGGATGATAGTGCAAACTTTGAGGTCACACGAGTGAAGAATTATTGTAGTTGGAAGCTAACAGTTTTGTGTATTTTCGATGTAGCATGTTGAAAATTTTATGTTGTAATTGTATGCTGACTCATTTGTAGTTATTTGAGTGTGGTATAAAGGAAGGAATGTATTTCCTTGTTTTAGTTTGGTTGGGTGTGATGTTGTATGCATGAAGTAAAGAAATGAGCTAAGTATGAAAGTGAATTTCTGAAGAAAGACATGTGAGGTACAGAGATCTGAAATTGAGATTTGGTGTAATAGTGAGTGTAGTTTGGCATAGTCAGAGAAAAGGTAACATATTATTCTATTGAGTAATACAAAGATTATTTGGACAGTGTGTTTAGTGATCTTACCCTGAAGTTGTTTGGGCAGTGGGTCCTTCTGTGTTCCATAACTCTTAACATGGTTAGAATCTTTTAACAGGGATTCAAAATCTCCTAACAGGGATTCATATGTATTGAATGTATTTCATAAGACTCCAAATAGAGTCCATCCTTTCAAAAGGAATATTCATATTAGTGCATCTTTTGTGGGCATCATTCCCACCAGGGTTTACTCTTTGATCAAGAGGTTCACTAGTCAACATATCTTGTGTCATTGTGTATGAATATCTTTCTATGGTTAGTAATTATATTGCTTAGATGGTTTAATGTTGTTGAAGTTGATAAAAGTTATAATCATCTCATAACTGATTCACCCACCCCCCCTCTCAATTATCTTAGTGGACTTTACTTTCTAACAATTGGTATCAGAGTGGCAAGTCCTTGAAAAAGAAATTTAACAGCTTAAGGAGATCCATGGTGAATTTCAGGAAAGAAAGCCCTAAGTTTGATGCAGTAAATTTTGACAGCTGTAAAGAAAAGATGAAGACACACCTACTATGTTTAGGACCAGGTTATTGGTTGATTACAAAGAATGATAAGACTATCATTAAAGAGGACAATCTTGAAAGATGTACTATTGATGAGAGAGATCTATTCATGGGTAACATACTTGCAAGAGAAGCACTTTTGACAGCGCTTTCGGAGAATGAGTACAGTTAGGTAAAATATTTGAAAAAATCTCATGAAATTTGGAATGCTTTACAGTCTACTTTTAAAGGTGATGAACATGTAAAAAGAGTTAGATTACATAATTGGATATGTGCATTTGAAGATATAAGAATGTTGGAAGATGAATCTATTAGAAGCTATAATGGTAGAATGTCAGAAATTATTACAGGTATAAAATCTTGTGGAGGACCAAAGACAAAAAATGAAGTGATATGGAAAATTTTGAGGACATTGACCCCTGTATTTAAGCAGACAAAATAGATGATTGAACAAGTTATACCTTGTACTACCAACTTTACAAGAGAGACTCTTCTTGGAAGATTGGAAGTAGAAGAAATGAGCCTCAGATTATCAGGAGACTTACCTAGAATGGAGACAACATTTAGTGCTCTTAGTGTTCACCCTACTTTGTCAAGAAGCATTAGTGTGAAAGTAAGATTATGCTGGCAACAATAGATCTAGAAATGAAGAAGACAAGAAGATTGAAGAAGGTATTGCCTTGCTTGTGAAAAGAGAACCAAATGGTAAGAAAATATTTAAATGTTGGACTTGTCAAGAATATGGTCATTTTGTATCTAAATGTCCTAAGAGAGTTAAAAAGTACAAAAATAATTTCAAACCTAGAAGATCTAAGGAATGTTATTATGCTAATGATGAAGATCTTGAAGATAGTATAGAAAGAACTTTAAGTGAAAGTGATACTGAGAATAATGATGACATAGGATTTGTAGCAATTAAAGAAGAGAATCCTGAAACTGATGTTAAGGAAGAAAAATCCTTAGTTTCTCAAGTTGAAAAGAAAGCTGATTGGATTATAGATAGTGGTTTTTCACATCATATGACTAGAGACATGAAAAATTTCATAAAGTTTAATGAATATAATGGAGGAGTTGTTAGAGTTGGAAACAATGCACCTTGTTTGATTAAAGGCATAGGATCTATTACTCTTGATGGAAAGACTAATACTGACGATGTTTATTTTGTGGATGGATTGAAACATAATCTTTTGAGTGTTGGACAGTTAGTTGATAAGGGATATCAAGTTTGGTTTACTGAGAAAACTTGTGTGATAAAGGATAAAGATGAAATTCTGATTAGAATTGGATCTAGAACCAGAGGTAATGTATTTCAATTGAATCCTACTGAGATGACATGTTTGATTACTAAGATTGATGATAGTTAGTTATGGAATAGAAGGTTTTGTCATACAAACATTGACAACATTGTGAAAGTAAGTACTACACTTGGAGCAAGAGATTTGCCTAAAATTATGAAGCCTACTAACATAATTTGCAAAGAATGTGTATTGGCTAAATAGAAGAGAAGTTCTTTTCCCATTAAGAAGTTTACATCTGTAGAAAAGCTAGAGATTGTTCATACAGATTTGAGCGGTCCTACCAGGACTAGAGGATTCTATGGAGAAAGGTATTTTATGATTCTTGTTGATGATTTTACAAGAATGATGTGGATTGCATTTCTTAAAGAAAAATCTGAAGTATTTGATAAGTTTAAGATTGTTAAGAATAAAGTTGATAATGAATCTGGAATGAAGATCAAACTTTTGAGATCTAATAGAGGTGGAGAATTTACTTCTAGAGAGTTTAACACATTTTGTGAAGAAAATGGCATTAAGAGATAGTATTCAACCCCTAGAAGACTTGAACAAAATGGCATTGCAGAAAGAAGAAATAGATTAGTGAATGAAGCAGTAAGAGCTATGTTATTTGAGAATGATTTGGTGAAAATATTCTGGAGAGAAGTAGTGAACACATCAGTTTATCCAATTAATAGAGTACAAATAAGAGTAGACACAAACAAGACACCTTATGAATTATGGTTTGGACATGCACCCTTAGTTAAGTATTTTAGAATTTTTGGAAGCAAATGTTATATAAAGAGAGATTATGATATTGGAAAGTTTGATCCTAGAAGTGATGAAGGTATATTTCTTGGATATTGTTTGAAAAGAAAAGCCTATAGATGTTATGATAAAAGAACTAAGACTATTGTTGAAAGCGCAAATGTTAAAGTTGATAAAAATTTCAAAATTCAGGAATGAATGCTTGATTATGAATCAAATGAAGAAGCTCATCCTAAACCTAACACTAGATCTACTGAATTATTTTATGAAACTGACAATGATTTGTTGAATGAAAGCCATAGTGAAGTCATTGAAGAACCTACATCTAAAGTGACATCTGAGACAGTGACACCTAGCAAAAGTTTGTTAAGAAATCATCCTATTGGAAAAATTATTGGAAGCATCAAAAGAGGAGTTCTAACTTGAAATAAGGTACAAGAAAAATTATGTATGACTTCTCAAATTGAACCTAAGACTACTAGTGAAGCTTGTGAAGATGCAAGTTGGACTAATTCTATGAAAGAAGAACTAGATTAGATTGAAAAGAACAAGACATGGGAATTGGTCCCTAGACCTAAAGACAAGAATGTTATTGAAACTAAATGGGTATTCAAAAACAAGATGAATGAACAAGGAGAAGTAGTAAGAAACAAAGCAAGATTGGTATGTAAGGGTTACTCACAGCAAGAAGGAATTGACTATGAAGAAACCTTTGCACCTGTTGCAAGAATTGAAGCAGTAAGAATGTTTTTGGCTTATG
>BSBK01000562.1:687500-692500 GCA_027943335.1 Chamaecyparis obtusa
TAGTCAACATATCTTGTGTCATTGTGTTATTGTGTGTGAATATCTTTCTATGGTTAGTAATTATATTGCTTACATGGTGTTAATGTTGTTGAAGTTGATAAAAGTTATAATTATCTAATAATTGATTCACCCCCCCCCCCCCCCTCTTAGTTATCTCGGTGACTTTACTTTCTAACAATTGGTATCAGAGTGGTAGGTCTTTGAAAAATAAGTTTAACATCTTAAGGAGATACCATGGCGAATTTCAGGAAAGGAAGCCTAGGTTTGATGGAGTAAATTTTGATAGCTGGAAAGAAATGATGAAGACACACCTACTATGTTTAGGACCAAGTTATTGGTTGATTACAAAGAATGATAAGACTATCATTGAAGAAGACAATCTTTAAACATGTACTTCTGATGAGAGAGATCTATTCATGTGTAACATACTTGCAAGAGAAGCACTTTTGACAGCCCTTCTAGAGAATGAGTACAGTCAAGTAAAATGTTTGAAAAAATCTCATGAATTTTGAATGCTTTACACTATACTTTAGAAGGTGATGAACATGAAAAAAATAGTTAGATTACATAATTGGATATGTGCATTTGAAGATATAAGAATGTTGGAAGATGAATCTATTAGAAGCTATAATGGTAGAATGTCAAAAATTATTACAGGTATAAAATCTTGTGGAGGAACAAAGATAGAGAATGAAGTGATATGGAAAATTCTGAGGACATTGACCCCTGTATTTAAGTAGACTACACAGATGATTGAACAAGTTATACCTTGTACTACAAACTTTACAAGACAAACTCTCTTGGAAGATTGGAATAAACAGAAATGAACCTAAGATTATTAGGAGACTTACCTAGAATTTAGATAGCATTCAATGCTCTTAGTGTTCACCCTACTTTTTCAAGAAGCATTAGTGTGAGTAGAGATTATGCTGGCAGCAGCAAATCTAGAAATGAAGAAGACAAGAAGATTGAAGAAGATATTGCCTTGCTGTAAAAAGAGAACTAGACCGGTAAGAAAATATTTAAATGTTGGACTTGTTAGAATATGGTCATTTTGCATCTAAATGTCCTAAGAGAGTTAAAAAGTACAGAAACAATTTTAAAACTAGAAGATCTGAGGAATGTTATTATGCTAATGATGAAAATCTTATAAGGTAGTATAGAAAGAACTTTAAGTGAAAGGGATACTGAAAATAATGATGACATAGGATTTGTAGCAATTAAAGAAGAGAATTCTAAAACTGATGTTTAAGGAACAAAAAGCCTTAGTTTCTCAAGTTGAAAAGAAAGCTGACTAGATTATAGATAGTGGTTGTTCACATCATATGACTGGAGACATGAAAAAGTTCATAAATTTTAATGAATATGATGGAGGAGTTGTTAGAGTTGGAAACAATGCACCTTGTTTGATTAAAGGTATAGGGTCTATTACTTTTGATGGAAAGACTAATACTGATGATGTTTATTTTGTGGATGGATTGAAACATAATCTTTTGAGTATTGGATAGTTAGTTGATAAAGGATGTCAAGTTTGGTTTACTGAGACAACTTGTGTGATAAAGGATAAAGATGAAAATTTGATTGGAACTAGATCTAGAACCAGAGGTAACATATTTCAGTTGAATCCTACTGAGATGACATGTTTGATTACTAAGATTGATGATAGTTGGTTATGGCATAGAATGTTTTGTCATATAAAATTTGACAACATTGTGAGAGTAAGTACTACACTTGGAGTAAGAGATTTGCCTAAAATTATGAAGCCTACTAACATGATTTGCAAAGAATGTGCAATGGCTAAACAGAAGAGAAGTTATTTTCCCAGTAAGAAGTTTACATCTACAAAAAAGCTAGAGATTATTCATACAGATTTGAGCGGTCCTACCAGGACTAGAGGATTCTATGGAGAAAGGTATTTTATGATTCTTGTTGATGATTTTACAAGAATGATGTGGATTGCATTTCTTAAAGAAAAATATGAAGCATTTGATAAGTTTAAGATTGTTAAGAATAAAGTTGAGAATAAATCTGGAATGAAGATCAAATGTTTGAGATTTGATAGAGGTGGAGAATTTATATCTAGAGAGTTTAACACCTTTTGTGAAGAAAATGGCATTAAGAGACAGTATTCAACCCCTAGAACACCTGAACAAAATGGAATTACAGAAAGAAGAAATAGATCAGTGACTGAAGTAGTAGGAGCTATGTTATTTGAGAATGATTTGGCAAAGATATTTTGGAGAGAAGCAGTGAAAACAATAGTTAATACAATGAACATAGTACAAATCAGAGCAGACACAGACAAGACACCTTATGAATTATGGTTTGGACATGCACCCTCAGTTAAGTATTTTAGAATTTTTGGAAGCAAATGTTATATAAAGAGAGATGATGATATTCAAAAGTTTGATCCTAGAAGTGATGAAGGTATATTTCTTGAATATTCTTTGAAAAGCAAAGCCTATAGATGTTACAATAAAAGAACTAAGACTATTGTTGAAAGCACAAATGTTAAAGTTGATGAAAAGTTCAAAATTTAGGAAAGAATGCTTGATTATGAATCAGATGAAGAAGCTCGTCCTAAACCTAACACTAGATCTACTAAATTATTTTATGAAACTGACAGTGATTTGTTGAATGAAAGCCATAGTGAAGTCATTGAAGAACCTACATTTGAAGTGAGAGTTGAGACAGTGAACCCTAGCAAGAGTTTGTTAAGAAATCATCCTATTGGACAAATTATTGGAAGCATCAAAAGAGGAGTTCTAACTCGAAATAAGGTACAAGAATAGTTATGTTTGATTTCTCAAATTGAACCTAAGACTACTAGTGAAGCTTGTGAAGATGAAAGTTGGACTAATGCTATGAAAGAAGAACTAGATTAGATTGAAAAGAACAAGACATGGGAATTGGTCCCTAGACCTAAAGACAAGAATGTTATTGGAACTAAATGGGTATTCAAAAACAAGATGAATGAACAAGGAGAAGTAGTAAGAAACAAAGCAAGATTGGTATGTAAGGGTTACTCACAGCAAGAAGGAATTGACTATGAAGAAACCTTTGCACCTATTGCAAGAATTGAAGCAGTAAGAATGTTTTTGGCTTATGCAGCTTACAAGATATTCAAAGTATATCAGATGGATGTGAAGTCAACATTTCTGAATGGAGAATTGGAATAAGTCTACATTTAGAAGCCTGAAGGTTTTCTTTTGACTCAAGAAGGAGACATGGTATGTAAAATGAAGAAAGCTTTATATGGACTTAAACAAGCACCTAGAACTTGGTATGCAAGATTGGATAAGTATTTGTTAAAATTGGGATTTACAAAAGGAATAGCTGATAGAAATCTGTACACAAAAGAAATTGAAAATGGTTTGTTGGTTATAGTTATTTTTGTTGATGACATTATCTTTGGAGGAGAAGATGAAGCTAGTGAAAAATTTGCTGATGAAATGAAGACTGAATTTGAAATAAGTATGATTGGTGATTGGACATAAGTTATCTAGCATAGATGAGACTCTTGCAGTGGAACAAAAGAAATACAGATCTATGATTGGAGGATTGCAGTATTTGACTCATACAAGACCTGATATAGCACATTCAATTGGAATTTTAGCAAGATTTAAAGCTGAACCTAGAGAATCATATTATGTAGCAGTAAAGAGGATACTAAGATATTTAAGAGGCACAATGAAATATGGATTATGGTATGAAAAATCTTATGATTTTACCCTATGTGCTTATACAGATGCTGATTGGGGAGGTAGTGTTGATGATAAGAAAAGCACCAGTGGTGGATCATTTTTCCTTGGAGGAAGATTGGTTTCTTGGCTAAGCAAGAAGCAGAATTGTATCTCACAAAGAACAGTAGAATCAGAATATGTAGTAGTAGCAAACAATTGTAACTAGATAATTTGGATGAAGCAAATGCTGAAGGATATTGGAATAAAGTTTTTTGAACCTGTTGTCTTACATTGTGACAACACCAACATAGTTAGTATGTCTAAGAATCCTGTATTACATTCTAAGACAAAGCATATAGAGATTAAGTATCATGTTGTAAGAGATAAAGTTGATGAGAAAGAAGTCAGACTTGAGTACATAAGTACAAAGGAGTAGATAGTAGATATATTCACAAAGTCTTTGCCTAAGGATACATTTGAGTATCTGAGAGGTATGCTTGGGGTTATGCCCCAGCCCACTTTTGAAAAGTGATGTAGTTGGTTGCATCCATCCAGTGGTATATGAGCCTTATCTTTCTTCTGGACTGGATGTTGGTACTTCCTCTATGGGAGAGTATGTGTATCTGAGCTGAGTCGTGAGGACTCTAGTGAATGTATTTTCTGAATAGTGTCTTTTGACATTGGAGTTGTTGTTGAAATAATAATAAAATTTATATCATTAATGTCAATTGGGGAGAAGTATCCAGAAAAACCATCTGTAACATCTATTGGAGAGAACTGAATAGGATAACAAAGCAAGATTTTGATTGATGCAGAAGACTTGAAGCATTTTTAGAGCAACAGTGTTGAAGTATTGGATTTTGGAACATTGGATGTTTTTTCATCTATGTTGCCATCAATGCTAATGGGGGAGATTTTTAGGAATGAATGCTAAATGTTTGCATCCATTCTATAGCAATTTTTGTTTCATCATGACTATGATTGTCATTGATGTCAACATAGTGATTTACCAGAGACTTATAGAGAAGCAGACAAAGTTTGGATTAGCGGACGTGGGTTATTGTAGTTGCAGCTATGTGATGTTTAGGATATACTCCTTGATATGTTATATGTTTATGGTTAAGAGCATGGATATTAATTCATTTATTCATGGAAGTTATGAACATTTTTTGTGGATGTAGTATTCAGGCAGTGTTCCTGAGTAGCGGTTTGTGGGAATTGGATGATATCTCCTAAAGAGGATGGAATCTAGTTTTGTGAAATCAAAGGGAAGTTTAAGACACATTGATAGTGACATGGATGATAGTGCAAACTTTG
>BSBK01000562.1:697500-733056 GCA_027943335.1 Chamaecyparis obtusa
TTGATCACACATAAGTGCGCAAGAAGAAACAATACACGTTACACCCGAAAACTAGCAAAAAATAGGTCTTGAGGAAAAATGGGTATAAATTTTTACTCATAATGAATTAGGGATTTTTCTCTTGGGAAATGATATTAATTTAGGTCATCTTAAATTCCTTAACAATGAAAAGGCTGATTCCTTATTTATAAAGATCTCCAACATGAACAATTAGCACCAAAATTGCAGGAAAATGCTGCTCCGACGACAAGGAAAACAATTGTAACTTTGAAACAGTCCATCCAATATTTATGTTCTCATAGGAGAAGGTTACCAAATAGGTCCTCAAAATCATGTAAACATTTTACAACATGAAACCATCAAATGCAAAGATTATAATTCAAACAACAAAAAATAGGTACAGAAATCAGGAAATGTTTTTGGTTGATGCAAGATTGCTCAAAGACCCAAGATGCTCCTGCATTAGACACCTGGGGTAAATAAAGAACTAATGTCCACATCAGGAACTTCTCATATTTTGACTAGAATCATAAAGATCCAAATCAGCTTGTGTAATCCATGAACTGTCTTCAACTGGCTTATCTTTCCACTGAACTAGATATTCCATGTAGTCTTTTTCTCTTGTACTCTTGCTTACTCTTTTATTCAAGATCTTCTCAATGTTGTCCTTATTTTTCTTAGGATAATTTGGATCATCTTCTATCTCATCATTTGATTCAAAGTACTCAAATATATCAACAATGTTGAATATAGGTGATATATCCATGTCCTCTGGTAATTCCACTTCATAAGCATTTCCATTGTCAAACTTCTTCAAAATCTTACAAGGTCCAAACTTCTTCATTTTCAGCCTATTGTAGGTACCAACTGGAAATCTGTTCTTTCTCAAATGAATCATAACCTCATCTCCAACTTCAAAATATTTATGTCTCCTTCTCTTTTCTTCTCTCTATTTATACTTCAGATTAGTATCCTCCAAATTCTTTTTAACTTCATCATGCAAAGTTCTCATGTATTCTGCAAAATGATCAGCTTCAACACTTCTTGTTTCAATAGGTAAATCTCTCAGCTCTATGGTTCCCTTAGGATGAAATCCAGTAACAATCTCAAATGGTGTCCTCTTAGTACTTCTATTCACTAAGTTATTATATACAAACTCTACTTGTGCCAAAATCAAATCCCAATTAGCAGGTTTATCTCCAGCTAAACATCTCAACAAGTTTCCCAAACTTTTGTTCACAACTTCAGTCTGTCCATCTGTCTGAGGATGAAATGTAGAACTAAACTTCAAATCAGTATTCATCTTCTTCCAAAGTGTTCTCCAAAAGTAACTTGTAAACTTAGTATCTCTATTTGAAACAATAGATTTAGGAAAACCATGCAATCTTACCACTTCCTTGAATAATAATTCAGCTACATGAAATGCATCAGATGTCTTCTTACAAGGTATGAAATGGGCCATCTTAGAAAATCTATCAACCACTACCAAAATAGAATCATTACCTCTCTGAGTTCTAGGCAATCCAAGAACAAAGTCCATACTCACATCTTCCCAAGGTCTATCAGGTACAGGCAAAGGCGTATACAATCCCAAATTCTGACTAGTTCCTTTTGCTGTTTGGCAAATTCTACATCCTCTAACCATTCTCTATACATCTCTATAAATCTGTGGCCAAAAGTATCTTTTTGAAATCAAATTCACAGTCTTATCAATCCCAAAATGTCTAGCAAGTCCACCACTATGTTTATCCTTCATTATGTTCTCTCTCATAGATCCTCTAGGTATGCACAACTGAACTCCTTTAAACAACATGTCTTCTTGAATGAAATAATCAGTCCACTTATCACTCAGTGTGTGTTCCTTACAAGGTTTCCAAGGTTCTGCAAAATCAATGTCAATCTCATACAAACACTTCAAATCATCAAAACCAAGTACCTCAACTCTCATCTCTATCAGCAAACTTCTTCTTCAGCTCAAGGCATCAACGACCTTATTTGACTGTCCACTTTTATGCTTCAATGAAAAGGAAAAATTTTGCAAGAATTAAACCCACTTCATATGTCTTTGATTCAACTTATTTTGACTTCCCAAATATTACAAAGCTTTAAGGGTCAGTATACAACACAAAATATTTAGGCATCAAATAATATCTCCACTTCTTCAAAGCTTGAACAATAGCATAGAATTCTTAGTCATAAACTGAATATTTTCTCTTAGCATCATTCAACTTCTCACTAAAGAAAGCTATAGGTTTTCCTTCTTGACTCAAAATAGATCCAATTGCACTTCCACTAGCATCACATTCAACTTGAAAAACTTTACTAAAATCAGGCAAAGCAAGTGTAGGCAACTCTGCAATTCTTTGTTTCAATGTTTCAAAACTATTTTGTGCTCCGTGTGTCCATTTGAAATCTTTTTTATCTCCTCTCATAGTTTTAGTCATAGCATTACAAATAGAACTAAAATTTCTGATGAACTTCCTATAAAAACTTGCCAATCCATGAAATGATCTTACCTCTCCAACATTCTCTGGTGTAGGCCAATCAAGTATAGCTCTTACTTTCTTAGGATCCATCTTCAATCCATCAGCTGAAATTACAAAACCAAGGTACACAATCTCCTATTTCATAAATGAACATTTCTTCAAATTAATCAACAACTTTTCTTCCTTCAATCTCTATAATACTTGTCTGATATGTTCAAGATGTTCTTCCTTACTCTTACTGAATATCAAAATGTCATCAAGATATACAATCACAAACTTACCCAAGAATCTTTTTAGAACTTTATTCATCAACCTCATGAAAGTACTAGGTGCATTAGTCAAACCAAAAGGCATAACCAACCATTCATACAAACCTTCATTAGTCTTAAAAGAAGTTTTCCATTCATCCCCTTCTCTGATCCTAATCTGATGATATCCACTTTTCAAATCAATCTTTGTGAAATACTTTGCTCCACTCAAACTATCCATTATGTCATCCATCCTAGGCAAAGGAAATTTGTACTTTACTATTATCTTGTTTATAGCTCTAGAATTAGTGCACATTCTCCATACTCCATTCTTTTTAGGTGCTAATACAATAGTTACTACACAAGGACTCAGACTTTCCCTAATCAAACCTCTTTCAAGTAATTCTTGCACTTGTCTATTCAACTCAGTCTTTTCATCAGGTGTTAACCTATGTGGTTCTTTGTTAGGCAAACTAGCTCTAGGTATCAAATCCATACAATGACTTATACTTCTCATAGGTGGTAAACCATCAGATACATTATCAGAAATGATGTCATGAAATTCATTCAACAAAGGCTTAACCTCAGGTGCATGTTATAACTCATCTTGTTTCTCAGTCTTTCTTGGAATTAAAGCAAAGCAAACATTATGTTCTTTCATTTCTCTTGCAAACTTTTTACCATCAACCAAACATACTCTGACTATGGTACAGTGAATTTCATCAAACTTCTCTATCAAAAGAAACAATACTTGTTTCTTTCCATCCATCCAAATAGTATATTTATTCAATCTACCATCACGCAAAGCTTTCCTATCATACTGCCAAGGTCTACCCATAAGAATATGACAACAATCCATAGGCATAATATCACACAAGACTTCATCATGATAATTCCCAATTTTGAATTTAACAAGGCATTGTTCACTTACAAGTATTTTATTCTCCTTCTAGATCCAAGCAATATGGTAAGGCTTAGGATGTTTCAATCTCTACAACTTCAATTTATTAACTAGCTCTTCGGATGCCAAATTATCAAAACTTCCACTATCAATGATTACCTTGCAACATTTTTCAGTGATCTTACATCTGGTTCTGAACAAACTTTTCCTTAGAATAGGTTCCTCATCAGCTTCTTCATTCCACAAGATCCTTCTTAGCATCAAGTTCTCACCATGTTCAAGTTCATTAGAAATTTCCTCAACTTATTCACAAGCCAAATTATTTCTACCATTACCTCCAGTCTTCTTTCCAGAGTTAGTACATTCAAAAGCTCTATGTCCTTCTTCACCACATTTGTAATAAGTACCTTTAAACCAAGATTTCTCTTCTCTTTTCCCATTATTATTATTGCTAGAGTAACCAGTATAGGTACCTCTAGAGTAATTACCTCTTTTACTAGTAGGGTCATCTTCCCATCCTTTATCTTGCACTACATTGTCAGATCCACTACTTTCTCCATAAGATCTTCCTCTACTTCTCTGAAATCTACCACCTCTTCCTCTTTGTCTTTGTTCATGTCTCTTTGTTAATCTATCTTCAGCCTTCAAAGAAAATTGATATGCTTCTTCCACACTATCAATCTTCACATAGTTGATCTCATCTTGAATAGATGTCCTTAGGCCATTTAGATATCTAGCCACTTTCTCAACTTCATCATCCACATGTCCAGATCTGATATCCAATTTGTAAAATTCCTTAGTATATTCATTCACACTCATGTCCTTTTGTCTCAGATTTTGCATTTTCCTCATCAGACTAACTTGGTAGTTAGCTAGAAGAAACTTCTTCTTCATCTTTCCAAGCATCTTCATCCATATCTTGATCTTTTCTTTTCCTCTCTTCTGTCTCTTAGTTTGCAAATGATCCCACCAAAGAGATGCATGACCTTTCAACTTTGTGATTGCTATCTTAACCTTCTTGTTATCATGAGTACCTTCATACTCAAATTATTTATCCATCTTAGAGATCCAATCCAAAAGTGTATCGGTCTCAAGTCTTCCATCATAGTAAACAACTTCAACTACAGGTCTGGAGTTAGCTTTAGACAAAACCCTCAAAAGTCTTTTCTCATCTTGTTCAATTTCAGGTTCAACATTAGGTGTTGCTTCTTCTTCTTCATCACTAACATCTTCAAGATGTGCTTCTCTTCTTTGGGCTATCTCTACAGCTTCAAGCCTAGTTGCAATCTACCTCAACATATCCATGATAGAATTATCATTTCCTCTACCACGAACCATCTTGACAATCAGGTTCCAGCAAGATTGTAACCTTCTACAAGGTATAGGTTAGATCTCATATATACCACCCTACAACCAATCCAATAAGGTTCTCCATGATCCAATCCACAAGAAAGAACTTTCTCTAATACCACTTGACGCAGGGGCAGGGTAGATACAAGTAGAATCAAGCAGAATTGACTCCACTTGAATCAACAACCAGCCCTGCTCAAAGTTACACAATGGAAGAAATATAAAATTACATGAAAGTAATGAATTCACAATGGATATGAGGCAATCAACTAGTAGCAACAACAGAGAATTATATTATTTCTTTCAACATGCCCAACTGTGAGGCCTTCCAAGTTTCGGCCTTATACAATGAGAATTATGAATTTAAAATTATAGCTTGCATCCTATCTTTCTCCAATGATTTATCTCATCAATCATCTTTCTCTTAGATCTCCTTCCTTTCCCTACTACATCAATATAGACTCCTTATATAGCCAGCTAAGCCACAGGTTGGCCAGTCAAGCATTTAATTACATTATATGTCCAGTCTGGAAGATTTAAACCAAAAATAATGCTAGAATGAATATAAATTGATGCACCTTTGTATCTATGTCCTCACATGACCCAAAAAAATTCCTTTAACTATGCAAGGTCCCATTTGATCACACGTAAGTGCGCAAGAAGAAACACTACACGTTACACTTGAAAACTGGCAGAAAATAGGTCCCGAGGAAAAATGCGCATAACTTTTTACTGATAATGAATTAGGGCTTTCATTCTTGGGAAATGATATTAATTTAGGTAATCTTAAAGTCCTTAAGATAAAAAAGGCTGATTCCTTATGGATCAAGATCTCCAACATGAACAATCAACACCAAAACTGCAGGAAAATGCTACTCCGATGACAAGGAAAACAACTGTAACTTTGAAACAGTCCATCCAATCTTTATGTGCTCATAGGAGAAGGTTCCCAAATAGGTCCTAAAAATCATGTAAACATCATGCAATATGAAACCATCAAATGCAAAGATTATAATTCAAACAACAGAAAATAGGTACAAAAATCAGGAAATGTTTTTGGTTGATGCAAGATTGCTCAAAGACCCAAGATGCTCTTGCATCAGACACTTGGGGTAAATAAAGAAATGATGTCCACATTAGGAACTTCTCATATTCTAACCTAAATCATAAAGATCCAACTCAGCTTGTGTAATCCTTGAACTGTCTTCAATTGGCTTATCTTTCCACTGAACTACATATTCCATGCAGTCTTTTTCTCTTGTACTCTTTCTTACTCTTTTATTCAAGATCTTCTCAATGTTGTCCTTATTTTTCTTAGGATAATTTGGATCATCTTCTATCTCATCATTTGATTCAAATTACTCAAATATATCAACAATGTTGAATATAGGTGATATATCCATGTCACCATCTCACTAAAGCATGCACCACTGTTGCAAGTTTGAGATCATGGGTAGGGTAGTTGAGCTCATGAGTCTTCAATTTCCTAGAATTGTAGGCTATAGCTCACCCACCCTGCATAAGAACTTCCTCTAAACCATCTAAGGAAGCATCTATGCAAACTATAAAGTCTGCTGAAGGTTCTGGCACATCAAGAATGGGAGCACTTGTCAACACTCTCTTGAGCTCCTGATAGGCTCTATCAAAATTCTCAATCCACTCAAACTTATTTCCCTTTTTCTAAAGAGAAGTAATGGTGTTTTCCACTCAAGAGAATCCTTCAACAAACTATCTGTAATAACCGACTAGACCCATGAAACTTCTCACCTATGTCACAGTGGTAGGTTCTAGCCAATTCATAATGGCATCAATCTTGAATGGATCTATTGAGATCCCATCACTAGATATCACATGACCCAAATTTTTGACCTCCGATATGAAAAATATACACTTTGACAAGATGCCATATAATTGATTATCTCTAAGGCACTGCAAGATTTGTCTCAGGTTCTCTTCGTGTTCTCTCTCATTCTTAGAATAGATTAATATGTCATCAAGGAAATACACCACAAACTTATCAAGGAATGTGAGAAATAATCCATTCATGAGACTCATGAATACAACTGGAGTATTTGTAAGACTGAATGGAACCATAGTTAACTCATAGTGAACTTATCTGGTGCAGAATGTGGTCTTGTGAATATCACTATCCACTATCCTCAACTAGTGATATCTTGACTTAAGGTCTATCTTGGAGAATACTCGGGCACCCTGCAATTGATCAAATGGGTCATCACTCCTAGAAAGTGGATACCAATTCTTGATGGTTACTTTGTACAAATGGTGGTAATCCATACACAACCTAAGAGATCCATCTTTCTTCTTTATGAAGATCACAAGCGCACCCCAAGGAGAAATACTTGGATGAATATTTCCTTTCTCTAATAGTTTCTTGAGTTGTAACTTGAGCCCGTTAAGCTCATTATTTGTCATCCTATAAGGTTCTCTAGAAATTGGTTCTACTCCTAGTACAAGATCTATGTGAAAGTAAACTACCCTATGAGGAGTCATACCAGGTAGCTCTAAAGGGAACACATATGCATATTCCTACAAAATGGGATGGTCATCCAATGAGGCTTCTTGCTCTACCTCATCCTCCCTATCACTGATGGTGATAGAAAATAACTGACATCCCTTCTACATGATTTTCTTAAGAAGCATAGTAGAGATCACACAAAGGGATATGGCCTCTAGATTCCAAAAATCACAGTAGCATTTCCATCATCATCCAAAAATTTGATCAACTTCTTACAACAATCTAGCTTAGCCTTGTGAGCATATAGCCAATCCATGCAAAGAACTAGACCGTAAGATCCAAGAGGAGTAACTCTGAGGTCTCCTAAGGTGGTTACGTTACCAATCTGGATCATAAATTCACTAACCATTGAGGTAATAGACACTATAGCTCCTGAAGCTAACTCAACTTCCCGCCTAATATCTTACCTAGCTTCCACTAACCCGCAACACTCCACAACCAATGGAGAAACAAAGGAGTCAGTAGCTCTGGTATCAAATAGGATAGAAATTGTACTACATTTGATCATACATGTGGCCTCAATGATGGTGTCCTAATGCTCTTCTTGATAGTTGTCAACTACTACAAAAAATCTCTAGGACTTTCCCATGTCCCCAACTATAGGTTCAAACATCATTTCCCGTTGACTTCCTCCCTCAGGATATTACCTAGCTATGTGCCCCATGGAACCAAAAGTATAGCATAGACCACTTGTTTGAATCTAGAAGCCCTAAGGTTTGGAATTTTGAGAACCTCCTATCCTAGTAGATCCTCTATATCCCCCCTTATAGTGCTTTTATGGCTATGATGGGAGTGTATAATGGGCTTGATATTTATAGTCCTTCTTGGGACCCTGAGACTGCAACTACTTGGGCTTTGAGCCCTATTGACCCTGAGATGGTTCCTGCCTCTGATTTTGCTAAGATTGTTGAGGCTACTACTACTATTGAGGTTGTGGGGTTTTCAATGACCCTAAAGAGTCCCTCTAATTCCCTTTCCAAGGGGTCTTCTAATGGCTTGAATTCTATGGTGTGGGATTGCGATATTGAGATCCATTTACAATCTCCTCAGCTACTAAGGCTTTATCATTGGTGACCATAAGTCTCCTGGTGGTACCAAGCGTACCATGCCTACAATAGATGGGTTCAATCCTTTAATGAACTGATTGACCTATAGTATCTCATCCCTCATATACTTGACATAAGGGAGGAGGTATATAGACCTGCCCTCATACTGGGCCACTAAAATTCCTCTTTTCTATAGGTCATGAAATTATTCTATGTGATGCTTCCTAAACTGCTCTTAGAGATATCTAGCCCTAAAGATCTGTAGGAAGGTTTCCCATGTCAAGGTGTCAATAACCAGATGTCCCTTGAATTCCTTGTGATTCCACCAAGTGGAGGCTCCTCATTTAAGGAGATGACTAGAAAAGCATGCTTTGAGGTTTCTCTCATAAGCGTGTAACCCAAAACATCACTCTAGGCTCAGAAGCCAAGACTTGGCCTCTATCACATCAATAGATCCCATGAAAAATGGCAGTTGAAGCCACATCTTCTCTCTAATATGATCACCTAAATTAGGGGGTTCTCTCTCATATCTAAGAACATCAATCCTGGGTGGAGGTTCTAGTCCACCAATGGACCCAATTTCCTACTCAGCTTGCCTCTCTACAAACCTAGGATAGGGAATCCTACTTCATTCCTTGGCTAAGGACCCATGTCCTTCCATTACATGTTGCACATTCTATTCTACAACTAGAGGCATTAGATCAAGGATAAGCCTGACTAGGTTTTGGAATGCTTGCAACAAATATGCATTCAAATTAGGAGGTGGTTCAGGAGGTGGACCCTGGTCCCCTCCTTGAACTTCTACTTTAGGCTATACCTCTTTTTGAGATACAAAGAAATGTGTATGAACCATCCATGTCCATAGGTTAATCAAGTGAGTGGAGGAATCCTCCACAAAGAAAGACAATGTTTAGCATCTACGCAGTGGGTTAGGTTCCCAATGTTTTACTAAACTAAATCACCTCCTAATCCAAGACAAGGAAGTTCCAATTGATTGATCAAAAGGAAACGATCAATGCAAAGAGGAATCAATTGGTTATGGATAAAGAGGGAAAGAGGATTTAATAAAGTAAAGCAATAAATCAGAAAGATTAGGATAAATAAAACACTTATCTTGAAAGGTAGCAGATCTGGAAAATGCTATTTTATGATATCTGTACTAAGTTTTAGGAAGTTCTGCAAGTGGATTTGGAATGAAAACACAGAGACAGAGAAAACCCAGAAATATTTTTCTTTTCTAAGAAAGGTCTACCTTGACCCAGATAAAGGTCGACCTTGACCCCTTTATGTCAACCTTGACCTGCACAACTCCAACAAAAATTCTGTTCATGGATCCTGGAAGTTTGCCAAAAAGGGTGTCCAAATCTACTCTGCAATTTGTTGTTCTGCACTTGCACCTGTAAGAAAATAGGTTTTGTTGTTTGGATGAGGGGTTTGCTTTGGTCAAACCCTAGTTTTGGAATCAACCTTGAAATAGAATTGAAATGGAGAATGCTAGAAAGTAGTAGAAGTGGATCTAACAATGAAGCTATGATATTCAATAGATATGTAATTTTATTTGAAATGTAAAAAAGTATGTTAATATGAAATATTGGACTCAACATCAAAAACCATAAATGTAAATCAAAACCTCCATGATTATATGCTTGGAATCCACCTTGAAGGAAGAATGAATAGATCTTGAAGATGCACAAAGGATCTTGAAGGAAGATCACACCACCATGATGGATAGATCTAGGGTTTGAATGATGAATCTTGAATGGTTGAACCAAATCCCTTCAAAGGCTTGAATGCTTGAATCATTTATCTTCAATGGAGAACTTGAATGCTTGAATGCTTGAGAGATTGCTTGTTTGATAGATGTTTGATTTCACCCTATGATTGATGGTGGCAATGAGAAGAGAAGGCTTCCTTTTATACTAGTCTAGGGCACAAAATTCTAGAGAGGCCTACATTGGAGAAATAAATTCCCATTAAGCCTATACCCTTAGAAGTGGACCTAAATTAAATATCATTTAAGAGTTTACCATTTCAAAGCCAAAATAGCCAACCTGAAAGCAGGAAATAAATCTTTTTGAAACCCAACATCTAAAAACCTTCAGAATTTGAAATTTGGACCCTAGGTTAAGGTTGAGGTTGACCCTGACCTAGAAGGTCAACCTTGACCCTGAGGTCAAGAACCTCAAATTCACAGAGCCAAGTTGTAGAAACAGGTTGGAAATAAGTGGAAAATAGGGTAGAACAGGGGAAAAAACTAGAAACAAGTCAGAGACCCATTCAAGGTGTTTGACATGACCCCAAACCACCTACTCAAAGGGCTAAACCATTCCTAAATGGAAGTGCTTCCATTTTTGGATGATACACTTTCCAATTAATCAACATGCAAATGTGAATATTAAGTAACAATACACCATATAAAACATTCACACATTTGAACACATAACACCAAGGTTTTTTTCATGGAAACCCTTGTTAGAGGGAGAAAACCATGTGTTGGGATGATTCCCAAAATATTTCGCTAATGGAATTGGAAATAATACCTATTAGGAGTAATTGCAACAACCTTTCCAAGGTCTATACATGGTTAAGAGTACTTATAGTCTGGTTAAGAACTACAACAATCTTATTAAAGACAAACCTGCTAAGGGATTTAAAAACTCTAGTTAAAGAGCTACCTTGTTAGAGGATTTTCACTTCAGATATGTTAGGATCATGCTCACCCTGTTAGGAGTGACTCTAGTAAAGTATTTCACTTGCCAATCTGTTAGAATCAACAAGTAGAGAATGACATGATATTTACACTCAATGCATGATAGATCTAATGAATTCTAGATTAATTATGCTACTAAGAATACTTTAATGTCTCTATACAATCTCCAAAATTCATCACATGTCATCAGAACAACATTGCAACTCTCTGCAACATTAATTTCTTAACCATTTATATACTTGTTCTAGATCGGTGCTAGAACCTTGAAATGTTTTACAAGTCAGCCCTCAAATTCAACTTATCATTATGAGTGAGCGCACAAAAATCAAAATTAAACATCCTTGATGTTAGCCTAAAACATTAAAATCTGAAAACATGTTGACCCAACATAAACATTAAACCGCAACACTGATCTAACCAACTGTGTCCAACCATTCGCTATTCTAACTGCTAGTTTCACTTCAATCTTCAATAACTTTCAAAATAATCCAAGATAACTGATGCTATCTTATGAATAAATAGATATACCTTTGTAGATGTTAACTCTATGACTACACACCTTAACTTGATCATCTGATCCATAAATAATTCATTGTTTCTTTCTTTTTGCACTGTCACTAGTAGATTGAACACTTAGTAATTCTTCAATCCAATTCTTCAGTACCATCAAAAAATCTATTTTATTGACATAAAAAAAAAACATATTTCTAGAAATTAAAACACCACAACACCCTCATGTGATCAAAACACATATGACCTTCATCAAATGCCAACAAGTACCTTACCATCTGCAGATGTTGATATTGTACAAATTTAGCCTTTTCATCTATAGAAATTGATATATCTTAGTAGAGATTCCTTGGTGAGAGAAGGATTGCTTGAAGTTTCATGGGCCACCATGTTCCATGTGATGAAACTCCCACTCTTGATTCTCTCCACAAAACCATTGTTAGTATTGAGTAGTAACCTAGTGTACTTGTATAATTCTAGTATCTACATTGGTATTCTTATTGTGTACCATCCCTTGTTTACTACATTTGATTGTTGTGTGTGTGTTAGCTATTCTCTATGTACTTCATGTGTTTGGTTAATGTGACTATCTTTGTGATTATAGTGGGGTGGGTCTGAGGGTACCATGTGGTTGAGTGGCATTGTATTTAACTTCTAGGGATCAATGTACAGGTGGTGGACTACTTCTAGTGGTGTAGTGTCGAGCATGATATGCTCGTATCTTATCCCTTTGTACTTACTTCCATTTATTTTGCATTATAATTCTATGATCCATAGTTTACTATTCATTTATATTGATTATGTTCATATCAAGTGATTATAGCCTTGATCTTCTATATGTGATACTCCCCAGTGTGTAGCTAGATATTTAATAGCCCTACGTTGGGGTGACATTAGGCATTTTTCTTTAATTTTTCCAAGTTTGGGGAAAAAATATAGATCAAAGTCTGTGCCTGCATCAACATTTGTGTTGATTAATGTTTTCACCTACAAAGTGGAATTTTTGAAACTTTGGTATGATACTTTTGTCTCTAGATTTTACTATTTGTAGATCATTATTTGCATTGTAAATTGATGTTTGTGTAGATTGATGCCTCTTCTTGCTTGGGCATCTGCACTTCTTTTGGCTTTTTATTTAGGATTGATTGTTGGAAACCTTGTTTATGCTTTTGTGATGGATCTACGTGGTTCCCTTATGGTTAGAAGGAAATGAACTTGTATGCTTAACAATATTAGGAATAATTTCCTTTGGTATTAAAATGAATCTCTTTGTAGATAGATTCAAAGGATTGATTTAGTCTCCTCTATGTGTAGTCATCAGTTAGTGTCGGTTTAGCCTCTTGTGGCTTGTTGGATGTTGTTTGGGCTCCTATTAGGTGAACTTGTAGACATGTGTATTTTTTTTGAGCACATGTTTGGTTGTCATGAGACCCTTGGAAGTGTTAGGACTTTCACTTGTACACAATCATTTTGTGATTGTTGCATGTTTCCTTATTGCTTATGAAATGTATTTTATGCTTATGTACTTTTGTAGTTAATGCTTATGTAAATTCAAATAAAAAAAATTATTAGTTCATGCTTTACCCTATTGTTCTGAGGGTTACTTGGTGGGGCATTACAAATACTATGAAAGTACTAGAAAACCAGCAATTATGGGAAGAAACTTTCTCACTACAAAGGGAAAGTTGATGAAATCAATAAGGCACTCCACCTCTTCTTCTAATGAACCTAAACACATAGACACAACAAAAATTTTGGGTGGTTATTTTGAGATAGGCCTCAGTCAAGTCCCCAGTTTAGTGTTTCCACCTCCACTAGCCAAATAGATGATATAAAAATGATAGATAACTTCAAAGATAAATATACAAATGATGAAGATAATAATATTTCAAAAGTATGATCAATTAAATATGATATGTTCAAAAAACACCAATGAAATTATTGTGAGTGACTTCCCTTCATAGCTACAAAGCCAAAGATCAATGGAATTAATGAAACCAAGAGGGTTTGAGTTGTCCCAATACAATAAGTTTCTCAAGGAAGTGCGATAATATTGTTAAGATGAAGAGGGGGTGAAGTAGTGTTGATGAAAAATCCAAGATAATGTCCAAGAAGAACAAATGAAGTGAAATCATCAAGTTTTAAGTGTTGGTTTGAATATTTCCATCAGTGAGTATTGGTAAGAGGCATTACACTATAGGGGTGGAGGTTGTAGCATCTTAATGGCTCACTACACATTTACAAATTTGTAGGACAAATGGACATTGCATGAGTGTTTCTATGACATGCATGTATCCTATGTTGACTAGGTTTTGTGGCCAAGAATCCGAATATAAAAGGACAAGGAAAGGTGGAGGGATGTGGAGGCTTACATGGAATTCTATCTTTTGGATAAGTTAGGAGAATAAGATCATGGTAAATTACAAAAGGGTAAAAATTTACAACATTATATTTTTCCCCCACTTTGGTGAGCATACCATAACTAAAGATGGAAGCTAAAGTAGAGAAAAATTCTTGAATTACCTAAGGGTCTTTCATCCACATAGGGTTTCACCCAAGAGAAAGCCTTGAATTCTCATGAGGTTGCATCCAACATGAAAGTTGTAAATGAACATGCTAGATGATAAAGATAATGATCACTAAAGATATGCTAATATGAGTAGAAAGTTGTGTTATGCTAGATAGCCATACAATAGGGAAATTTAATGTGTGAAGATGCAAGTAGAAAAAAATAGATATTCACATGATAGGGTGACTTCAGACATGTAATAATGTGAGTAGAAAAATCTAGATAGTCACAAGATAGGGAAAGTATACACATGCGGTGACATGAGTAGAAAAAAATAGATAGTTGTGTGATTGGGCAACTTTGATCATGCTAGTATGAGTGGAAAATGCTAGATAGTCATATGATAGGGTGAGATATTTTATAAGTGGATTGGTCACCACAAAGGTAGAAAAATAGATCATTTTTTTAAATTTTCAAAAAAAAACTTGTGATGTAGAGACAATCAGATAATTTGATAACTAGATAATAAGATATAATAGATATGGAAACAATCAAATAATCAGACAAAAATATATAATATCCCCCCTTAGAATGGACTATTTTTCTCAAAGGGGAAACACGAGACATTCTAAGGAGAGAAAAATACATTGTGGCATATCAACATATAAGATGTTTCCATGGAATGTCACTTTTTGATGGGTGACATTGTTGGCAATTTGGCTGAGTTGGTTACATAGATGTTGTCATTATGGAAATATATGATCTACATGAAGATTGCACAGGTCAGAGAGCTAGTATGTCAGAGCGCAATGCGAAATTGTCTAAGTATGAGACAGTGTGTTTTTACCAGTGAACCTGAAGATAGTTTTGGTTTGCGATGTCGACTAGAGTAAGTTCAGTGCTTGCAAACTTGAACATAAACTCTATGGTGACTATTTAAGACTCATCTTAGAGTGCAAGTCAATACATCATGTACAGAAGAAGTTATGACAATTTTTCTAAAGATAGTGTTAAGCCAATAGGACAAAATATGAAGACATAATTGATAAAGAGTTAAGGGATTATTTTGTTTATCAAAATAATGACTTAACCATACAAAGGGATGAAATCCTAGATGTTAACCCTTGGGTAAAGTTATTTTGTAATATGGTAGCCGACTGAAAAGTTATTAGCCTTAATAACTTGTATAAATGTAATTGTAAATTGTAAGAAGAATATCATCAAGAAGTGATATGATGTGAGATATATGATGTATATGTAATAGCGATAGTGAAAGAGTAGCAAAGAGATATTGATGCAAGTAGTATAAGGTTATGTACCTTGACCTACTTTTGTAATTAGTAAATATTGTACATTACTTGTTTGGGCAGTGGGCTCATCTGATAATCACATTTTGTATTGCCAACTCCTAATAGGGTTGAGGCTTCTAACAAGGCCTATAGTCCCTTAATCAGGACTGAGACACTATATGCATGTAATAGACTCTTAATAGGGTCAACATCCTTAACAAGATACTTTTGATTAGTGGATCTTTGTGGGTACCATCCCCACTGGGGTTTTCCCTTGGCTAGGGTTTCCTCAAGAACAAATAATGTGTTATGAGTTCTTTAGTTTTATTGCTATGCATGTTGTTTAGCTTCTTATGTTATGCATGTGTTAAGATAATCTGTTATATCCATAATTGGGAAAAATTTAAAGTTTGTAGAATACCAATTCACCCCCCCTCTCATTATTCCCTATTTCTAACAATTGCTATCAGAGCTTAGTTACTCGAAAAAGAATCATTCAAGGAAAGCCTAGCAACTTGAGTAAGATCTCTATGGATATGGATCAACTATAGAAGAATCTTGAAGAAGCTCTTGAATAAATTGATATGCTTACTAATGAAAGAGATACTCTGAAAATAAAATATGATGATGCAAATAACCTCATTGAGAAACAAAAAAACAAGTTGGAAGATCTGAAATCTGAAAAGGAATCCAAAATTCACATTGAAGATTGTGATGATAACATAGAAAAAGAAAATGAGATCCTTAAGCATGAACTAAATATAGAAAATCTGAAGCTAAGTCTGAGAGATGGAAATAGCAAGAATGAAGCAAATTTGAAATCTGAGAATGAAAGTCTAAAGACTGAAAATGAAGGGTTAAAATCTAAACTTGGTAAAGTAACATCTGAACTTGAGAAAGTCAATTTGCAGTATGCTGAACTTGAGAAATACAATACAATTGTGAAAGGAGAACTGACTCAATCCAAACAACAACTTGAAAGGCTATATTCAACTAGTGAGAAGATTGATGAACAAATATCTTATCAAAAACCATTCTATGATAAAACTGGTCTTGGATTCAACACTTTTAAAGAAAATTAAAAAAGCAAGGAACCAGATCTGAAAATATCTAAAAGTATAGATGAGAAGAAGTCTAATGAGACTAACAAATTTGAAGATACACCTAAGGAAGAAGAATCACCTAAGCAAGAGGAATCACCCAAAGGTATGCAAAGAGAATTCAAAGGTAGATTTTTTGCTTGTAATACTATTGGTCATATGAAGAGAGATTGCACGGGTAAGAAATTCAAACTTCTTAATGGTTATTGTTATAATTGTCATGGTTTTGGACATAGAGCTATTGAATGCAGGAAACCTAAATTTATTGAGAATAATGATAGTAGTAGAATGTTTGGAAATACTAACAATGTAGATAAGAAACCTATTGAAGATATGAACAAAAGAAATGGAGTAATCTATTATAGATGCAACAAGGTTGGACACATTGCTAGAAATTGCAGATCACAGATCAATCAGCCTGGACCAAGATATGGAAACAATGGAATAGTTTGTCAGATATGCAACAAGATTGGACATACAAGGTTTTGCAGAATAAACAATAGAGTTTTTCATCATAACCTTAACCCTAGAAGTCATGCAAGAAGAAATGAAGATGCAAGTAACAATCATAAAGGATGTTGTAATAATTCAGATGAAGTCAATTTTATCAAAATCACAGATCAAGGAGACATATTTAGCATTGAAGGCAGTCAGGAAGGTGAAGTATTTAAAGATAAGAATGAATCTTTACCTGACCCATCTCAAAGTACTTAATTTATGAAAATTGCAGTAGAACACGATCTTAGATTAGTGTAGAAGTAGATATATGATGAATTGAGTCTTGTGTAGTTAATGCAAGGTAGTATATGATGTTCTAATGCTATGGTTAAGAGCACAAAGAAAAATATTATGTTTTGCAAGATCACAAGAAGTTTTAAGTTTTACAAGTTAACAAAATCAACTTTTTGGAAAGAAGCAGAAAAAGAATTGAATGCGATGTCAAATCTAAGTGAGATTCAATTAATAAAAGGTCATGATCGGTATTAATTAATTATCAAAGAGAATTAAAGTGTTAAGGATATCAAAGAGCAGTGATTGGAAGCATTTTGCAAGGATTTGGTGAAGAATTTTGTGTCGAATCTACGCAAGCCCTAAATTGTGAAATCGAGGTATTTTACTTGGAAGATCTATAAATCAGTTAAGGAATTAGAGGAAATCATGGATGTTTCTTTGATTCACAATGTCAGAGATAAAAATAGAACTAAGATGAAAAGGGAACCATTAGAACCCTTGGAAGATGATCCTAGGTTAGCTTTATCATCCATACCAGATGGAGTTTTACATCTAGAGAATGTTAGAGGTTATCTTGGATGCAAACTAGAGACTATCAGTGATAGTGATTTCACCAAGGAATATCAAAAGATCTACAATCAAGACATGTCATTGAGAGAAGGATTTGAACATTTGAAAGATAATGAGATCATAAAGTATGCATTATAGTATGAATTTGATAATGAAGAATGTACTAAGATAATCCTAAGCAGAATTCATAATGGGAAGTTTTGGTTAGAAGATAGAGTGATAGATATCACAACTGATTTGATTCATGAAGTTACTAGACTATCTAAAACTAGAGCCATTCCTTTAAATGAGAAGAACATGAGGAAAATAGTCATAGACAACACAAATTCATCCTATAATGGTAGAGGAATTGTGATTAGTAAGATTCAACAAGATCATGTCAGATACTTGTGCAAGATCCTAACCACTAAGTTTTGTGCAAACTCAAGAGAGGATGACATGGTAGCTAGAATGATACATGTAGCTTATCTGATGTGTGCTGATAAAGTACAAGTTGATATGTTTGAGATTATGAGAATTCAATTGTTTGAGAATTTGGAAAAGATTAAGAAGACTAAGTACACACAGTTTAGATTCTCATCTTTAATCACTTATATGTTTTTTCATCTATTGAGAAGATTTCCTTACACCATTGGAAATGACTGCAATGATGGCCAAACTACAATGGAAAGGATTAATCTAGTGTATAGGAGGCATGTTATTGATAAATTGAATGAAAGTGCAGTGTTGGTAATCAAGACATTTCAAGATTTAGTGTCTAGCAGATCAAGGATCCCATAGTCTCTTGTGGAGAAGTATAAAAATGAGATATGTTTCATGGTTGATACTGACTTTACTTAGATTGAAGTAGTAGAACCTAGAATAGAGTTTATAGACCCTCTTGGCTATGAGATATTTGAGGTTGAGACAGAAGAGTATGTGAGCAGGTTACTTAAGTGCAAGTTGGGCACTCAATGTAATAGGTTTGGAACCTTTGAGGAGAACTTCAACTCCACAAAGACCTTACTTGAAGAGAAGCAGTCAAAGAAAAGAGTTGAGAGTACTATCAATAAAATTCTAAAAGATACAAGGATGATTGAGCATGAATTCTTGGTAGCCAAGCAAACAGCACAGCAATCAGAGATATTGGACAAAAAGAAATTATGTTTTTTCCACCTTTATCATCAATTGCAACATAGTAAGGGGAAACATTAGTTAAGGTGAAAGTGGAAGAAATAGAGGAGGATCAAGAAGCAAGTATATCCACTAGATCCACCTCCTCCACACCTAGCAAAAGAGTAAAAGAGAGTGCTACTAGACCGGGTAAGAGGCAAAAAACATTGGTGCCATCAGTTGCAAGGAAAATTGTAGAAATCAAAGATGATGACACTTCTATTAAGAAGAAAACCTGGAAACCTAGAGTTGAGAAGGTTAATGAGAAGATCATTCAAGTTGGAGACTTTACAAGAATGAATAAGTATTATGATCTCTATGATTATGTAGAAAGATTAAATCTGGAAAATGTAGTGGTAAAGCATATGATTTTATCTAACAAGAAGTTTGATACAATTCAGGGTAAGATACCTGATGACTTGTACAATAAACTTGTAAATAGGAAGAAGAGAGCATTAGAAGAGGACATATCTATTAGAGAAAATATTGTAAGAAAGCTTTGTGTTGTGAGAGATGAAGTACACTTTAGTCAGATTATGAAAGCTTTAAGCACCCATTTGAGAACCAAGAAGAGAACCATTCAGATTATGAGAGGCAGATATGAAGAAGTTCATGTAGAAATAGAGCAAGCAATCATTAAGGTAATGTTAGAGAATGTTGGAGAATCATCAGTTGTAGCAGAATCCAAAGATCAAGTAGAAAAAGAAGTAGAACAAGAGGACATTCCCTCTCTACCAACCATACACATTGAGGATGAAGTCATGAATGTAGAAGGAACTAAGATCACCTTGGATAGTGATGATAACTTATTCAAGAATCTTGAAAACATTGTTGATAATTTGACTTTTGAAGAGAAGGAGACTACCAAAGGAGAAGAGAAAATAGAGACCATAGTTGCAGAACCTAAAGTGATAGAAAAACTAGTACCTATCCCCACTCATGAAGATATCAGTCTTACACTTGAGACTGGAAAGAAAACTCAAATTGGCTCTATGATTGAGAATTTGGGAAAGGAAGTAGATAATGATGATCAGATGGAATTGATCACATCTTTGAACAAGATCATTGGAAAGAATAAGAAAGTAAAGGGCCTTGAAGGATGCCTGAAGGAGCTTACTGAGAAATGACAAGGCATTGTAACTACATAGATTTGAAGAGATGACCCTCTGGAAAGAGCAAAGGAAGTAATGAACACTTTTGATAATGAGTTCACAAATCTATCTGATATAGCAAAAGTGAAAGCTCATGCAGCTTATGAGGCCAAAACACTCTTGAACATTAGTTAGAATATCATAAATGATATCAATAACCTTGATATCAATATAAAGGACTTGAGGAAGAACTTAGAAAGAGGTAAATCCTTGTACATTCAGTGTACAAAATCAGAGACCTTGGCAGCAAAGGAAGATCAGAAGATGAAGATGAAGGAAGCAGAAATTCAGAATGAAACAAACCTTCTTTCAAGCTCCAATGTGAAGGTATCTGATGTTGAGTAGAAAATTCATAAGATATATGATGAGATCATAATTTTGCAAGATGAAAAGGATAGGAAAATGAAGAGATTCACTCTTTTGAGAGAACACATTTCTATAAACTTGAGCACTATTGAAGGGCAATTGCAAGAATGTCTTTCAACAAAGACATCTTTTCAAAAGTTTAGCTTTGAGAATCTCCAAGCATGTGAGATAGCATCTTATGGATTGTGTGCACTACTCAGTGTGGTAGATTCTATTAAGAAATCATGGGAGAAAGAGTTAGAGGCTATGAAGATCAATTTTGCAGATTGTGTTGCAAGCCTACCAACTTTGCAATATTGAATTAAGGTATAACTTTTTGTGAACATAGTTTTGTTAGCCTCCTTACTTTTTTTTGTCATTGTTGTCAAAGGGGGAGAGATATATAGCAAAAAATTGTTAAGGATAAATACTCTTAGGGGGAGTACAGTATATAGAAAGGATTAATAAAGTCATAAAGATAGTATATATATGTTTTGTATTATGGCCACAATTTTGAGATTTTGAAGTTGTAAGACTTAGCCAATTTTCTCATATGTTGCCACCAATGACAAAGGGGGATATTGTTAGAAATTTGGCTACGTTGGTTACATAGATGTTGTAATTATGGAAACATATGATCTACATGAAGATTGCACAGGTCGGAGAGCTAGTATGTCAGAGCGCAATGTGAAATTGTCTAAGTATGAGACATTGTGTTTTTACTAGTGAACCTGAAGATAGTTTTAGTTTGTGATGTTGACTGGAGTAAGTTCAGTGCTTGAAAACTTGAAAATAGACTCTATGGTGACTATTGAAGACTCATCTCAGAGTGCAAGTTAGTACGACATGTACGAAAGAAGTTATGACAATTTTTCTAAAGACAGTGTTAAGCCGACAAGACAAAATATTAAGACAAAATTGATAAAGAGTTAAAGGATTATTTTGTTTATCAAAATAATGACTTAACCATATAAAGGGATGACATCCTAGATGTTAACCCTTGGGTAAATTTATTTTTTAATTTGGTAGCCAACTGAAAAGTTATTAGCCTTAATAACTTGTATAAATGTAATTGTAAATTGTAAGAAGAATATCATCAAGAAGTGATATGATGTGAGATATATGATGTATATGTAATAGTGATAGTGAAAGATAAGTGAAGAGATATTGATGCAAGAAGTATAAGGTTATGTACCTTGACCTACTTTTGTAATCAGTAAATATTGCACATTACTTGTTTGGGCAGTGGGCTCATCTGGTAATCACATTTTGTATTGCCAACTCCTAACAGGGTTGAGGCTTCTAACAAGGCCTATAGTCCCTTAATCAGGATTGAGACACTATATGCATGTAATTGTTGGAAATATTCAAGACTATCTAGGTTACTAAGAGGGGAGGGGTGAATCAGTAACTTCAAAACTTTTAACAGATTCAGATCTTAATAATATTAGATTGATAATCTGACTGCATGCATGAGTAACAGAAAGAATAAAAAATTAATAACACTTAGAACACAGAGATTTGGTAACCCAGAAACCTTCCAAGTAGAAAGTAAAACTGGGGTGGGGATGATACCCACAAAACTTTAATACTGCAGTATAAAGTTTGCCAGTTAAGGCTTACAATGATCACTTCTGATGATCTGCCCTATTAGGAGCAATAAGGACTGCTAGGTCCACCTTGTTAGAGGTTTTACAAACATACAATGAAGTATGCACTCAGTTAAGAGATTTTTACAAAGACTGTTAAGTCTACCTGGTTAGAGGATTTCAAGCTGATTCACCTGTTAGGATGAAATAGTAGATCTCTTACATGCAACTATACTTACTGATTGAGATTCTCTGATGTACTGATCACCTTCTGTGATAGATAGATCTTTTCTGCTTCTTATACTACTGTAGCCCTTTGTAATTCACTTATCTCTTCCTTTCTCTCTTTTTCATACTTCTCTATATCTTATCATTGGATATGACATAAAAAATTGTTTATATATCAATCTAAGTCAATTCCAAAACAATTACAAAGTTGGCTCTTAAACAAGTAAACACAAATATTACTGAGTCGGCCCAAATATAGTTACATGGTTACTACAAACTAACTCGGTGATTTTCTGATACTCGGCATCCACTGCATTACTCCACATCATCATGCACTCAGTAGAAGTGGAAACTCCGTCCATACTAACCACTCGGTCATAGTTTTGAACTTGGTAAACACTAGAGACTCGGTAGATAAAGTGTTACTCGGTAGAAACTAAATTTCCTATTTAACCGTGCAGCACTCGATAAACACTGTTCTACTCGGTATGTACTGTTCTACTTGGTATGTACTATTCTGCTCGGTGTGCTCTGTTCTGCTCGGTATGTACTGTTCTACTCGGTATGTATTGTTCTGCTCGGTATGTACTGTTCTGCTCGGTATGCTTTGTTCTGCTCGGTATGTACTATACAAAATAAGTGTTGTCACTAATGATAATCATGCTTAATGCCAACAATCTCCCCCTTTGGCATTAGTGACAAAAACACTTATAGCCAAAACTTATATACAAGAATCATGCTGAATCTTTTTTTGATTTTTTTTTTTTTTTAAAAATTTATCTTTGTCAAACTGCTGTTTATATATTTCATGACTCCCTTATATAGAGTACTTTCTCCCCCTTTCGTATTACACACCTTAATCTTATACACTTTCTCCTATACATTTTCTCCCCCTTTTTGACAATAATGCCAAAGATGTATATACAAGTATTTTACAGGGAGAATCCAAAATGTGAAAGAAAATTAGAATGTACCTTTATGATTAGTGCCAGAGTTCTGTCCCAATTCTCTTGCAAAATCTTGCATGTTTGGAGTGCAATTTGGACTTCTGCAAAGAGTTCAATCATGTGATCTATAATGGAAAATTGATTGTCATGGAGTAATGTTTTTGAGTGAACAATGTGTTTTTGCATTATGTCCATGATGGGAAGGATCATGTTCTGAATATCTAGCAATGTTGACCGGATCTTTGTATCTTCTTTTAGTAATTCCGACTGCCTATTTGATAGGAATGTGATTTTCATATGATGTGCAGAGCTTGAACTAGGTTCAAGTTGCAACCTCTCTACACTGTCCTTCAGATCCTCATTAATCTTATTCAGTTTTTCTTTGACTTAGTGAACTCAGCAACATTACATAGCTTAGCAACAAGTGAGGTAACATTGGAATAGGAGGATTCAATATCTGTCAAAACTAAATATAATTCTGCCTGATTAATAGCTATATGCTGAGCAACATGCTCAAGCACTTTATTGTCAAATTTCTTCTTGGCTTTCTCAATAATCTTTTCTGATGCAGAGGAATCCTCATGGAACTTGTTTACTGCCTCAGCTAGCTGTAACAAAATATGTTGAGAGGAATCAACTTTACTACCTAATGCTTCTGACAAAATATCCTTTGCATCTTCAATAATTTTATATTCCTTGTCCCTTTCTTCTTTTAGTTTCTTCTATTTTTCTTTCTTTTGGAGGAGTTCACCAATGTTTTGCATTTGGTCTGCTGAAAGATTTGAAAAGTCTAATTTTGGAATCTCTATCTCCTCATCTAAGTCTATATCCCCTTCTACATTCTTACTCAAAAATCTTGTACTCGGTTGAGCCTTAGGATCAACTGTTATTGCACTTAATGCCTTTGTAGAAGTTATTGTAGACATTGTAGGACTAGCTGTGAAAAATGATAAACTACCAACTGGAATACTTGAAGGGCTCAAAACTAAAGTATTCACAATTGTAGAATCAAAAATTGAAATACTTACTGAAGTATCCAAAACTGAGGTACTTACTGCTGGAAAACTTGATATGGAAGTAGGTACTGAAATAGATACAGGAGACTGCAACTTGGTAAAAGAGGTGGTAGTCATTTCTGTCGATGATTCATTGAGTTGTGGTAGTGATGATTTGACATTTGATGTATCTGTGGAAGTTGTCATAACCATACTTGAAGTTATCTCTGTGCTAGGTGTAGCAACTTTTGCTAGAGAGTGAGGAAGTGAGGCAATGACTTCTGCAGCTATCCGAACAATATTATCTTCCTCATCACTTTGCTTTTCCACCTTGGTATCTTCTTCATGTTCATCACTGTCATCATCAATATCCTTGATTATCACAGTTTCGACACTCGGTTTGTGAAGATTATAGATTTTTTTTCCATGTGGCAGTGGCACTCTTCACAACCGACTTAGTATCTTTGATCAAAATCAAACAACTATTGAATTTGAGTGTCATCTTAATTTCATTATCTATCAATGCCTTATTAATTTCAGCATTTTTCAAACTTGGCATTAATTACCTCAAGGTTTGAGCATAGATGTCCTTGACAGTTTGTCTTGCATTGGACCATCTTAACTTAATTTTGTTCAGTAGAGTTCCTGGGATTTGAGAAGCTATCTCTTCAGGTGAGTATTTCCATCTTCCTATTTTCTTGATAACATCATCTTCAATTTCCTGTTGCTCTTCCTCAGATCTGATTTCATATCTTAGAGATTTGAAGTTTGCAATTCCAGATCCTTCTTTCATATCCTTGATCTTTTCTTTTAATGAAGGAGGAGGCCTTTTGAATACTATTTCTTCACTGTCTTTGCCTGCCTTGCCTCTTGCATTTCTTCTTGTAAATACTACAGAGGGTTGCTTGGGAGCCTTGGTGATAAATACTTTTCCTTTCTTCTTTGCTAGTACTTGTTCTTCTTCCTCCTCATCCTTTTTCTCTTCTTCTTCTTCAAAGTCCTCTCCTTTTTCCTCGGTTGACATTAGAGGTGTGCTAGCTTGTATTTTGGCCAACCTCTTTCTTCCTTTGTTAACCGCCTATGGAAGCTTTATACTAAGCTCAATTCTCTCCTTAGCTTCTTCATATGTCCCAAAATATGGTGCCTTTGGGTTAACAGGTTGATTAATTAGGGCTTCAATAATATTCTTGGTTTCATCAATATTTACCTCATAGGGAAGAGGTTTCACATGTACAATCCTTGGTTTTGTTGCCTGTATATACAGATTATCACAATCCACCATGAAACAAATATCATCTTTGTAATCTTCCACCAATTTCTGTGGAATCTAGAATCTATTGTTCATTTTCTCTTTAAATGATTCAAAATAGTTATCCATTATGCTTTCAAAATTGTCACCCATTTTTGAAATGTATTCATTCATCTGATAAAGAACTGGCACATCTTTTCTCCATACTACCATGCCTTTTGATGGGAAAAACTTCTGAGCATAGAAAAATAAACAAACCAATAGTGAGCCAAACTTACATGGATTGTTCTTTGAAGTTTTTATGCTCTCCATGTTCTTGTTGAACTGTCTCAACAAAAGATCTGCAAGGTCAAATGATAGATTGTTCTTTAAAATTTTATACGCTAGGTCAACTGCTTCACATGGAACACTGTTCTGCCGACTTGAACTGTATATCTTGTGAGCTACGATATGTATACCAAACTTCAATTCTGCATCAATAATTTTGCTTATCTTCATACCTCTACCGTCCCACTCGGCTAGGGTTTTCTCTTCTAGTTCCGTCTAACCTAGGGTTTTTGTAGATTTTGCCTTGTCAAGCATGGGAAGACTAGTGATTCGGTGAATCATCTTCTTTGTAATCTCTATTGGTTGCTCAAGCCATATTTTTCCTTCATGTACTCAACTAAGAATATATCTAACCCATTTTTTCTGAAAGCTCCGAGGCAAGTGTGTGATGTGAACTAAACCCTTATTTTCCAAATGTTGATGTTCCGGTTTGAGAACACCATCGACACATAGTTCCTCATGGATAGTATCTATCTCTAGGGTTCCAAGCTCTTGAATTGTACACTTAAAATGACTGTGAATATTGTTAATAAGAAGTACCTTAGGAGGAATCCGAGATTGAGCTCCACTTAGGTCTAGGTTTCTGGCAACTGCGGGCATGAGTTTGAAATCTGGTGCTTTCCATTCTCCATGAACCAACATTTCTGAATCTTTCTTCATTTTAGCGCTAGATGATGCCATGGTAGCTTGGTGAACATAGTAAATTCTTCAAGGAAAGAGAATATCTTGCTGAAATATGCTTCAAAATGCTTGATTGCACTAGGAGACTTTTTTTCGCGGTGAATAGTGAACTTGATTTCACTCCTTTTGTTGAAACTTTGTCATTAATGCTTAGTATGAATTAGGGTATAGAATTAGACAGGCTGTCATCCACTATGAATTAATTGCTTGGTGAAGACTCCGCAACTCAGTGATCATATGAATTCATACTTCTCCGACCTTACTCGGTAACCAAATGAAGTTAGGTTACTCCTGACCTTGCTTGGTGGTAACTGATACCGACCTTCTTGTGATCCTGCTGTATTTTGCATACTAATTTGGATCTGTCTTCCTTTCAGTTTAGGAACTATTTTGAATATGTCTATGAAGATACAGTTCCAGTGCTTTCTTGGAGACTAGTTAGAGCTCATAGAGCTACTCTCCTCATTAGTAACTTTAGGATTGGTTTTCTCGGTAGGTTTAGGAATCCACTTTTGTCTCATCTACTTCCTAATGTTATTTTCTTTTGCTTTCTTTTCATCTTCAATTTTGCCTAAATTCATGCAGTTTTTAGCTATGTGACCAAGCTTAGTGCAATTATAACATCTTATGGTAGAATCCCTTTTTCTCAAGTGGTGCCTTACACAATTCATGCCAATGTGTCCATATTCTCCACAGTAATGACATCTACACCAAGTGTGTTAATCCCAACCAAACATTGCTTTAATAATTTGTTCAGCTGGATTGGGTGTTTTAGTTTTGCATTTTGATGCCTTATGTCCTTTTTTGCTACATTTGGTTTCTCCTTGCATTCATTTGCTTTATGACCAAGCTGATTGCAATTGTAGCATTTTCCATTGAATTTTTCTTTTCCATTGCTCCAACATTTGTTTGAAGTATGACCAATTTTTCCACAGTGATTACAGGTAGGTTTCTGATTCTTTTGAGTACCTTATTTGGAGGATTCACCTTCCTCTTTGTATCCAAGTCCTACTTTTCCTTTTTGCCTATGAAGGTTTCGTTCATACACCTAATTCATATCTTCTTGAGATTTCAACATTCTCTCATTGATTTTCCTTTCAGCATCTAGCTCACTCATTACTCTTAAATTGATTTGCTTTTCAGATCTCAGCTCTTCTCTCATGTTTTCATTTTCTGATCTTAGAGTCAAGATTTCTTCATTTGGATTGGAGATTTGATCAATAAGATTTTCTAGCTGAAGATTTTTATTTTGGATTTCATTTTTCTTTTCATCTATTTCATCTTTCATCTTGTTTCTTTGTTCCAAGACTTCACAGAACCTTGTTGACTGAATTTCCTGTTCTCTTTTCAATTTTCTCACTTCTTCTTGTAGAGATCCATTCTTTTCTAGAAGTTCTTTGATTGCATTGTTTGCTTCATCTGAGCTGCTTGAAGGGAAAAAGTCTTCAATCTTTTCTTCAACATACTAGTGGTCATTGATCTAATTTGCAAGTTCCTTCCTTCTTTTTAGGGAAAGGGAAAGATGCTCTCTTGCTTCTTTGAGTTGAGTTATGGCCATTTCCAGATCTAGCTTTTCATTCTCAATTACTTTGTTTAGTCTGAATATCTCCATTGTCCTGAATCTTTTCTCAAGCTATCAAACTTTATTCTGAGATCCACTGAGCTTTGATACCAATTGTTGGAAATATTCAAGACTATCTAGGTTACTGAGAGGGGAGGGGTGAATCAGTAACTTCAAAACTTTTAATAGATTCAAATCTTAATAATATTAGATTGATAATCTGACTGCATGCATGAGTAATAGAAAGAATAAAACATTCATAACACTTAGAACACAGAGATTTGGTAACCCAGAAACCTTCCAAGTAGAAAGTAAAACTGGGGTGGGGATGATACCCACAAAACTTCAATACTGCAGTATAAAGTTTTCCGGTTAAGGCTTACAATGATCACTTCTGATGATCTGCCCTATTAGGAGCAATAAGGACTGCTAGGTCCACCTTGTTAGAGGTTTTACAAACATACAATGAAGTATGCACTCGGTTAAGAGATTTTTACAAAGACTATTAAGTCTACCCGGTTAGAGGATTTCAAGCTGATTCACCTGTTAGGATGAAACAGTAGATCTCTTACATGCAACTATACTTGCTGATTGAGATTCTCTGATGTACTGATCACCTTCTGTGATAGATAGATCTTTTCTGCTTCTTATACTACTATAGCCCTTTGTAATTCGCTTATCTCTACCTTTCTCTCTTTTTCATACTTCTCTATATCTTATCATTGGATATGACATAAAACATTGTTTATATATCAATCTAAGTCAATTCCAAAACAATTACAAAGTTAGCTCTTAAACAAGTGAACACAAATATTACTGAGTCAGCCCAAATATAGTTACACGGTTACTACAAACTAACTCGGTGATTTTCTGATACTCGGCATCCACTGCGTTACTCCACATCATCATGCACTCGGTAGAAGTGGAAAATTGGTCCATACTAACCACTCAGTCGTAGTTTTGAACTCGGTAAACACTAGAGACTCGGTAGATAAAGTGTTACTCGGTAGAAACTAAATTTCCTGTTTAACCGTATAGCACTCAGTAAACACTGTTCTACTCGGTATGTACTGTTCTGCTCGGTATGTACTGTTCTAGTTGGTATGCTCGGTATGTATTGTTCTACTCGGTATGTACTATTCTACTCGGTATGTACTATTCTACTCTGTATGTACTATTCTTCTTGGTATGCTCTGTATGTACTGTACAGAATAAGTGTTGTCACTAATGACAATCATGCTTAATGCCAACAGTAATAGACTCCTAACAGGGTCAACATCCTTAACAGGATACTTTTGATTAGTGGATCTTTGTGAGTACCATCCCCACTGGGGTTTTCCCTTGGCCAGGGTTTCCTCAAGAACAAATAATGTGTAATGAGTTCTTTAGTTTTATTGCTATGCATGTTTTTTAGCTTCTTATTTTATGCATGTGTTAAGATAATCTGTTATATCCATAATTGGGCAAAAGTTAAAGTTTGTAGAATACTGATTCACCCCCCCCCCCCCTCTTATTATTCCCTATTTCTAACAAAGACATGATATTCACAACATCTGAACAAAGATATGGGGATCTAATTGTTTGGTTTTAGAACCTCAAAGGAGAAAAATGATTTATGATATAAGACCTCTTAAGGGTATTTCATCAGGGTCAACATATTTTAAATCTTAATATTAAGACCATATGAAGACAAAGAAAAAAAAATTAGGTCAACATGGAAGAGAAGCTTGAATGTCCCTAGCACTTTGCATCATCCCTAAATTTTTAAAATCAATGTACGATAAATAGAAGAATAAGATGACATATAGAAGAAGATGCATAAAAGTAACCCTATATTTTGAGGTACCAATGGAGTAAGAGAGTCTTGTAAAGGGGAACAACATTAAAAAACAAGCACACAAGAACACAGATAGGAACACTCTAATCTACATATGTACATGTGGGTATTGCCTTTACAAACCATCCACTATAAAATCCTCATCCTCCCATTCCAGACCATATGGGGAGGGAGGTCAAGAGTGTAATCAAATAGTTTATATAGTAAACCTTACCTCACCAATGACCAAAGCCAATGATGAGGATGCTTTAATATCCTCATTCAAGATATCAATCAAGACATGTGAGAGGATCAAGTGAAGATCATTTTTAATTCCATAATCTCCTCAAGTGAGTCAACCATACAAGCCTCATATCTTATAGGTGGACCATGCTAAGGCAAAGATGAAGAAGGCACCTGTCCAACCTCTACAAAAAGGGTAGTGATAAACTTGAGAGAAGATAGATTTTGCTCCACTATAAGGACAAATCCAAAAATAGGATCTCCCATAGCACATTTGTGATGACAAAACTCAAGTATATGGCCTTACACAAACTTTCATCTAAAGGATGGAGGGGATACCCCTTTGATCCAGTATAGATATCCTTGATACCTGAGAAGGCTAAGATGGTGGTCAAAAGGTACAATGTAGGATAAGTGGACATGACTCCAATGGACACGACATGTGTATGAAAGATTCTCATAATAGAAAAAAATATAGGAAATATATCAGAAATGTGATCAGTAGGAGCTCTTGTGAGGGGAAAATGAAAACCTAGACTCATTTGGGGCATGGCCTAATATTCACTCCTAGTGTAGAAGGAAGTGACATAAAAGATGTTATTGGGAGAAAGACTAGAGCAGCAAGAATGAAAGTAGGAGAAGAAATGGTAACAATAGACATGGGAATTGAAGACTCACCCTTTTCTTGTGTGAAAACCTCACATGCCAAGGCCCTCTGCCATTGGTGATTCTTATGCTCATGTTCAAGTTGTTTCTTATGGAAAGTTTGGTTAGGATGAGAGGTCTACAAAGGTATAATGGCATCCTTCTCCATATTTGCAACCATCAATATCATGAGAAGAAAAGAAGAAGGCCCTACTGATGTAATAGGATGTGAGACTAAAGAAACAACTATCAACTTAGTCATGGGTACCCGTCCTCTTTTTGCCTTGATAGAGACAAGAGGAACAAAGGGTGTCTATGAAGGTTGAAGGGTAGGTGCTAGAGGAAATGGAGAAAACCTAGGAGACATATTGCCAATACCAAAAATGGTAGGGTTAGTTATGTCTATGAGGATCAAGATAAAAAAAGAAGGGAAGAACTTGGACTTGGGAAACAAGGGTACCTTTCCCTTGTCTATACTAGGCATAGACATGGGAGATAAAGACACTATTGAGGGTTTCAAAATTTATAATGAGTGATGAGGCTTCCCTTGAGGCACACACTTTCCTTGTGCCCTCGACATAGAAAGGATAGAAGATGAAGCGTGTTGAGCCACATGAGAGGGATGAATGGAAGGATAAAATTGAGGAGAGGGAATATGCACTATATACAATTCATTTATTTTGTATTTCTACTAAGGAAGAAAAAATGCATCTTGTTGGGGACATAGGGGCCCTAAAAAACTAGTCCAAAAGTGGTATAAAAAGAAGTCCATGTGGCATACTAGGGGCCAATATCTAATGTCCTATATTGTGTGAATGGTACTGTCATGGGAGAACTTGAGACACAAGTTTATTTACAATGTATTCTAATTTACTTAAATCAATTAATCAAATGTAGCTCTAAAAATATCAAGGATTTTATTATATTTATTTACATTTAGCCATATATTATGAACCTTAATGCATTTATTGGATTTTTTTGTACACTAGTATAAATGTATAGGATATCAACATGGGTATGTAATATGATTTGTATATCAAATTAGGACATTAATATGAGTTAAACCTTGAGCTTATGTAGTTGTAATATCATTGTTACAATGTGTGTGTGTGTGTGTGTGTGTGAGAGAGAGAGAGAGAGAGAGAGATATATATATATATATATATATATATGTGTAATTTTTTTATAGTAATCAAGAATTTAAATTTTATGTATTCATATTTTTAATTAAAGATATAACCAAATCTAGTACAAAAAAATTATCTCATGTATGAAATAGGAAAAAAAATTCAACAAACTAAGTCATCATGAATATGAAACATTGAATAAGTATAATTTATGTAATTATAACCATTATGATTAATAAGTGTAATTCCCCACTAGGGAACCCAAAAGAGATTAACCTAAAACATGCCACTAAGTTTACAAAATATTTTTTTCTTAAGAGTTTACACAACAACATTGTATAACAATGCGGAAGCAATACAATATAATACAACTCTTTACACACAAGTGTGATTCAAACACAAATTGAAAATCTCAAGGGTTCCTTGACGTAGATTACATAAATATTAATTAATCTAATTAATACAAAAACCATAAAAAGTATAAACATAATGTAAATAAGTACATCATCTTATACATGAAATCAAGATACAATCGATGCCACAAGATATACATGATAACCCACATCCACTGCACAAGTTGTAGGGTATGTAGTAATAATCCAAATATAAAGTACAATATTATATCTCTAAAGTAATTGAAAAAATGATACAAGAACATACAATAAGAAAGATAAGAGTACATCTCCAACACTGATGAACTAGAAGGTACAACTACTACAAGGATCATCCACCACTTGTACATGAATGTCAAAATCTGAAATGGAAAAAGAATCATGACCACCTGACCTCATCAAACCTAAATGGTCCACTCTCACTGTGCTAAGGAGATAACAAAAGACCCCACTCAGATATTAAACACCAAAATAAACCACGGTACAAACTAAGAAAGGGATCATGAAAGCTCTCTATCTCAAAAGGTACAATAGGATAACAAAGGTAAAACATACTCAACCAAAGGCTACCGACACATGTAGGAAACCTAAGATGCATATGGGGAAGTGTCATCACATGAGTAAACTCTATAGTTATCCTAGAAGCCTCTCAAGACTCCAGTGCCCTAGTGACTCTATGTGGTATTAGTAATCCTCTCATATAGATGACATACCAACTATGCTATATTTGAGTCCACGCAGGTGAAAAGCATCTTCTCACAAGCCATACTAGCCTGTACTAGCACTCAAGGCATGGATGAGGAACATAGTCATCTTATTAATGTTTCTATTCTAATAGATTTTGTTACATTATCACTTTATTAAGTCACTCGCAATAAGTTATCCTGGTAGCCACTTGCAGGCCCTGACCCCTACTACAAGCCACTTCCCACCTATACACCTAGTTAACCTACCTAGGCTCATAAAAACAAGTAACAAAATATTGATCGCAAAAACATCTCATTGGTCTCAAAAGACATGATAATTAAACTTAGTTCCATAAAAGATACTTGGAACACAAAATTGGTCCTCCAACCATACTCATGTACATACTCTCTCAAAGAGTTCAAAAAATAATGAGCTTAAGAAAATTTGGTTGGAAAAAAAAGATCAGGACCATATAACCATCACTTTACATGCACAGAAATACACATACCATAGAAGAATGTTAAAAACCCTAAGCCTCTGGTAACAATTCCCTTAGGTCAACTTAACCCAACATATAACCTATAGACCAATCATTAAGTAAAAAAATCACAACCAAAACAAATTGGATTAACTAATTGACTTAATCAATTCTATATATAGACCACAATCAATTTATACAATAATAAAAAATTAATTGAATATATATAATTTCCATTACTTAAGTATATATTTAATATTTAAAAATATACTCATATATAAACACTATCAAATAAAAAGATATGCACATTTTTATTAATATAACTATCACTTAATAAAAAAAGAAAATAATTAATTAAATTCTAAACAACATTGATATTCATTAATTAATTTTAATAATTTAATTTAAAAATTATTAATACATAACAAAATTCAAATAACTTTTTTTAAAAGGAAAAGTCAAAGAGGGGGGGGTGTACCCACGACACCCCCTCCTTGCCTGTGGTATACCAAAAGGTGCTTGCGGTCCCCGCATGCATTGCGGGCTGCAAGCCTTGTAGTCTCCACATGCATTGCGGGCTGCAAGCCTTGTAGTCTCCACATGCATTGCGGGTCACAAGCCTTGCAGTAATCATGAGCAACACTTGCGTGGTGGGGGGTGGTGGCCACACCATGTATATATATATATATATATATATATATATATATATATATATATATATATATATATATATATATATATATATATATATATATATATATATATATATATATATATATATATATATATATATATATATATATATATATATATACATACATACATACATACATACATACATACATACATACATACATACATATGTATGTATATATATGTATGCATATATATATACATACATATGGGTAAGTGCACAAAGATGGGGGACCAAAAAAGGGGTATAAGATGCCACTTTTTTCCTGAAATCAACAAACTCTGAACTTCAACAAGAAATTGAAAATAGTTAGACTCAAAATTCTAAGATGCGACAAAAACAAGAGTTGTAATACTCTAAATCTAGTTCCTAAACTACTAACTTATTTTGAAAATGGTGCAAATTAAGGCCCTCAAAAAGGGGGAGCACAAAAAGTGGTCCTATTTTTTGTCCAAAAACATAACATAGCGTCTGGTGTGCTCCCCCTAAAATGTTAACCTTTTTTAGAATTTTTTTAATCGCTCCAGTGAGAAATTAGATAACACCAGGTAGTTTATCCCGGATTTTTTTGGTAATTTTTTTATGAACGTATAATTTTTGATGAATTTACAAAGTGCACACATCCTCAAAACATGAAATTTATGTGTGCTCCCCCTAGAAATCATTTAAAACTAATCAAAAATTAATTTTTATTTTTTTTAAAGTGTGTAGAATGGAGTCTAGTTTCTAAAAATATAACTTATTACAAAATTCAATGAACGAGCCAAAATCTATGCCCAAAATACTGCATGTTGGTTTTTTACAAAAACCGGACATACACACAAAAGAAATTAGAGTTAAAAACTTAACATAATCAGAATTCAAAATAAATTATATGCTTAGATAGCTAACAGAGAGATCTACAATATCACGTCATTCTGATTTTTACGTTCTTGAGCCGCGAGTAAACCTAATGAGGAGCACACAAAAAAAGATGTCATTTTTTTGTGTCTGCTGGAAAACACGTCTCGGGCCTATTTCAATCGTCCAAGCCTTTGGGTTGGATCTCCAAGGAAAATTCAAGCCTTAGGATTGGTAAATTCAAATCCTTTACAAAGTGTGCACGCCTTATAGGGCATGTGCACTATGTAAATTTATGATTTTCATAGTGCGAGCGCATTATGAAAATCATAAATTTACATAAGGCGTATGCCCTATATAAGATATAGATTTATATAGTGAGAGAGAGAGAGGGGGGGTAATTTATACAAAGAGAGGGGGGG
>BSBK01000563.1:0-2500 GCA_027943335.1 Chamaecyparis obtusa
GGTCACGAATGTTCTAGTGACTCAGTGGTCAAAATGGGGTTGTCACTATCACTTACCCACCCAACCAAAGCTAATGTTGTAGACCATTCGGTGTCAAGATGAATGGTTTGGAAGAAATCCAGTGGTGCAACTTTCAACTGACCCTCACTGCAAGTTTTGGCATCAAGCGAGACCGGTGTGCCAAACTCAAACAAATTCAAATCTCCCATAATGGAGAGAGGTTATTGTAGGCCTCAAAAACATGGTCATGTAGCATCTCATGGTTCACCAATACCTCTCATGGGGTCTAAGATACGAACCTTGAAAGATCGCTACCCAATCGTGTTTAGTGCACCTTGGGGACACTTTGGTCTGACATGTTCGCAAATGTTCTAGTGACTCAATGGTTGAAATGAGTTGTCATTAGAGTTTAACCACCAAACTAGAGGTAATGGCGCAGTCCATTTGGTGCCAAGATGAATGGTTTGGAAGAAACCCAGTGGTGCAACTTTCAACTAACCCTCAATGCAAGTTTTGGCATCAAGCGAGACTAGCGTGCCAGATTCAAATAAATTTGAATCTCTCAGAATGGAGAGGTTATTTTAGGCCTCAGAAACATGGTCCTCTAGCATCTTTGAGTTCATTGATACCTCTCACGGGGTCTGAGATACGAGCCTTGAAAGATCGATACCCAATCGTGCTTAGTGCACCTTGGGGACACTTTGGTCTAGCATGTTCATGAACATTCTAGTGACTCAGTGGTCAAAATAGATTTTTAACTAGCATTTACCTACCCAACCAAAGCTAATGAAGCAGTCTATTCAGTGCCAAGATGAACGGTTTGGAAGAAACCCAGTGGTGCAACTTTCAAATGACCCTCACTGCAAGTTTTGGCATCAAGCAAGACTGACTTGCCAAATTTAAACAAATTTGAATCTCCCAGAATGGAGAGAGGTTATTGTAGGCCTCAAACATGGTCTTGTATCATCTCACAGTTCTCTAATACCTCTCACAGGGTCTGAGATACAAGCCTCGAAAGATCATCACCCAATCGTTCTTAGTGCACCTAAGGGACACTTTGGTCTAGCATGTTCGCGAACATTCTAGTGACTCAGTGGTCAAAATGTGGTTGTCACAAGTGTTTAACCACCCAACTAGAGCTAATGGCATAGTCCATTCGGTGCCAGGACAAACGGTTTGGAAGAAACCCAGTGGTGCAACTTTCAACTGGCCCTCACTATAAGTTTTGGCATCAAGCGAGACTAGCGTGCCAAATTCAAACAAATTTGAATCTCCCAAAATGGAGAGAGGTAATTTTAGGCCTCATAAACATGGTCTTATAACATCTCATAGTTCATCGATACCTCTCACGGGGTTTGAGATATGAGCCTCAAAAGATCGTTGCCTAATCGTGCTTAGTGCACCTTGGGGACACTTTGGTCTGGCATGTTCACGAATGTTCTAGTGACTTAGTGGTCAAAATAGGGTTGTCACTAGCATTTACCTATCCAACTAGAGCTAATGGAGTAGTCCATTTGGTGTCAGGAGGAATGGCTTGGAAGAAACCCAGTGGTGCAACTTTCAACTGACCCTCACTACAAGTTTTGGCATCAAGAAAGATTGGTGTGCTAAATTCAAACAAATTTGAATCTCCCAGAATAGAGAGAGGTTATTGTGGGCCTCAAAAACATGGTCTTGTAGCATCTCACAGTTTTCTGATACCTCCCTGGGGTCTGAGATACGAGCCTCAAAAGATCACTGCCCAATCGTGCTTAGTGCACCTTGGGGACACTTTGGTTCGGCATGTTCCCGAGCGTTCTAATGACATAGTAATTGAAACAAGGTTGTCACTAGCGTTTACCCACCCAACCAAAGCTAATGGGGAAGACCATTTGGTGTTGGGACAAACGGTTTGGAAGAAACCCAGTGGTGCAACTTTCAACTAACCCTCACTGCAAGTTTTGGCATCAAGCGAGACTGTCGTGCCAAATTCAAATAAATTTGAATCTCCCAGAATGGAGAGAGGTTATTTTAGGCCTCAAGAACATGGTCCTGTAGCATCTTAGATTTCACTAATACCTCTCACAGGGTTCGAGATATGAGCCTTGAAAGATCGATGTCCAATCATGCTTAGTGCACCTTGGGGACACTTTGGTCCAGCATGTTTGTGAACATTCTAGTGACTCAGTGGTCAAAATGGAGTTTTCACTAGTGTTTAACTACCCAACCGGAGCTAATGGAGCAATCCATTTAGTGCCAGGATGAACGGTTTGGAAGAAACTGAGTGGTGCAACTTTCAACTGACCCTCACTGCAAGTTTTGGCATCAAGCGAGATTGACTTGCCAAATTTAAACAAATTTGAATCTCCCAGAATAGAGAGAGGTTATTGTAGGCCTCAAAAATATGGTATTGTATCATCTCATGGTTCTCTGATACCTCTTACGAGGTCTGAGATATGAGCCTTGAAAGATCGTTGCCCAATCGTGCTTAGTGCACCTTGGGGACACTTTGGTCTGGCAT